>OZ034744.1:13952060-13984560 GCA_964027065.1 Pocillopora grandis
TTTCTGTAGCAGATTTGAAAGTGTTGTGTGAACCTTCCACTCTTCACTGCTCTCTGTCCCTCCTCTCTCTCCCTTCCCATCCTTTCCCTTACCCTCCCCTCCCTCCTTTTCATTGCTTCCTCCCTACCCCCTTCACTTGCTGTTCACTCCCCCTCCTGTCTTTTCCCCCACTCTCTCTTCCCTCCTTTTCATCACTTCCTACCCACCCCTTCACCTTCCCTTCACTCTCCCTTCCCATCTTTTTTCTCACTCTCCCATCCTTCCCTCTCATGACTTCTTCCCCACCCCCTCACCCAGCCTTCACTCCTCCTTCCATCTTTTCCCTTACCCTCCCTTAGCTTCCTTTTCATTACTTCCTCCCCACCCCCTCCCCTCACTTGTCCTTCCCCCACCACACTTGGCCTTCCTTCCATTTTTTTCAAATCTACTCTTCTTTTGGAAGGTTGAAAAAGCATTGAAGCTGAGAGCTGAAATAACAGAAAGAGAAGTTAAGATTTACAGACAAAATCAGACAACACTGGAAGAGGTGCGAGAAGAACAAAAAGAGTGTCTGGTCAGACACACAGATACTCAGGCTACCTGGAGTGCAAAGGAAAAACAGCATCTGAATTCTGATCGGCAGAGACTGGAAAGAACAATGGACCATCTGAGGCTTGACAAGGAGCATATGGAGGCAGAGGGTGTGGAACTAAGTAAAGAAATTCTGCTAAAAACTGAGGAGTTCCAAACAAAAAAGGAAGGGTTGCTTTTAGAGAGGGGAGCCTTGCAGGTCAGTTAAAAAAAAAGAAAAAGTATAGAAAAAAATAGTTTGTTATCTTGGGTTCCAAAACTTGTCAAATTTGAGCTTTTGACGTTAATTTTGTAGTAGAACATTCAGCATATTGTTTTGACCCACCATGCTCCATACATTAGATGAACATCTCTCCTGTTCTTTACTGTCAACAAGCTTCAATATTTGTTTGTTTTCATTTGCACTATGAAAAAAAATTGACTACTCTAAGCTTCCCATAAATTCATTTTTGAAATGAGCTCAAGGGAGCAAAATTATTGGCAAACTATATATATATATATATATATATATATATATATATATATATATATGAGTATGATCATAGAAATATTTGATATCAGTTACTCTGTCTAATTATCATCATGAACTTTGGTCCACAATTTTATAGCAAATATTTTTATAGCTCATAGGAACATTCAATCTTTGTTGTCTTCACCTGAGGATGATAAGATGATAGTTCTAGCGTTAGCAAGTGAAAAAAGTTCATTGAAGTAAAGAATATCTCAATTTGTCATAGGCAAAAATCTCATCACTGGAGGCTAAGCTGGCCAAGTTGAGAACCAAAGAATCAGAATTAACAGCTTTCATTAAAGAGCAAGACAATGAAATAGACTCTGTCAAGTTGGAATTCAGCCCACAGCAACAAGCCCTTGATAAACAGCATCAGGAAATAGAAAGAAGAGAGAGGTCACTTCAGGAAGAATTTGTGAGTGAACCCTTTACACCCTAATATCACTATCCACATTCTCCATACAGTTCTCTGTGCATTTCCTAAGGTGCTGAACAGGAGAATTTGTTTAGCAATCAAGAACTTTTTTAGCTGCTGATCATTTCCTTTGTTCTCCTGACCCTAATGTTTGATTCAGGGGTGATATTGTAAGGAGAAATTAGAAGCATGTCACTCTTAGGGGTTAAATGGTTAAAACACTTGGGGGGGGGGGTGGGAGGGCAGAATACTCCCAAACATCTCATGCTTCAGTAAAAAGGATACGCTCTGGATGGATTACCACATTACCATTTTGGCTGTTGAGCAGACCTCCCTTTAATGTTCAATAAGAATAGTGCGACCCTGTCTCTACACATGGCCATGCTGCACGCTGTGTTTGATTAAATCAAAAAATAACGTTCCATTCCATTTTATGTCCATGCTGAAAAGAATCGAGGAAGGTAGAAAAGCCGGCAGGGCAAGTGACAAAAAACCAGGGCCCCCCCCACACGCTCAATGTCTGGATCCATCACTGTCAAATTTCCTCTAAAAAATGAAAAAAGCAGTGACAGTAGGATTTTTTTTAAAGTTCCATTTTGGATTTACGTTGGTGCAGACAATAGATCTTTCTATAGAAGTGAAGTTACTGGTATGCTGCATATTTCTTTTTGCAACTGAAATCACTCTAAAACTCTCACACTGAAAATCCACAGAGGCTGTTGTCATCTAGTCAAGAAATATTTGATGCCAAAGTAGAGGAAAGTCAAAGAAAAGAACAAGAGTAAGTCCAAAGAATAGTTCAGTTTATATATAAATATATAAGTGAAAGAATCATAGAGAAAGCATCAATTCTCTATTACTCTGAGTTTCACGCCTAAGCGCTCGTCAGACAGAACTTTCTGTTTCCGTCTGATGAGCGCTTAGGCGCAAAACTCAGAGTAACAGAGAATTGATACGTCCTCTTTGATTCTTTGATTCTTTCACTTATATATACTCAGCTCTGCTACCACAGCATTGAGCACTTTATGCCAAGGTAGACTCAACCCCCACATTTATATATATATATATATATATATATATATATATATATATATATATATACATATATATATACATATTTAGTGAGATCACTTGGGGTGGCTGTATGGCCTTACCTCCATCCTAGCATCAAGCACTGCACTGATGAGGCCCAGAAGGCCGAAACAGTACTGTCTGCAGTTAGTTATATACATATTTATATATACAGATATATATATTATATATACATTTGTTTTGGGGGTAGTGGAGGGGTGGGGGAGGAGGAATGTCATGCAATACTTCCCTCCTCTTCCACTAAACTAAGTTTTTTATTTTCTAATATTTATTTCACAGGTTGACTGATGGTATAACTGAGGCTTCAGAAGAGCTGGAAAAATATGAAAAGTTAATCAAACAGCTAGAAGAGCAACAGGAGTCTGCTCAAGTATTTCTAAACATGAAACATTTTACTTTTCACACAGATCCCAAAGTAACAAGGTATGCAATATATTTTTTTTGTATGACTTTTCCCCCTCCCCCTTTCTTTTTGGTACTTCGGGTCTGCGCATGTGCAAACGTTTTAATTGTGAGATGATGTGCCTTGAGGCTGTCGCAAGAGTTTTAAAGGACTTCGCAAAATAGCAAATCGACAGGATGTGGGGGAAGGAGGGGGAGGGAGGGGGGAGAAATGTAACCTCTGGAATTCCATCTCCCGGATTAGCTTCGTGTCACAGTAACCCAGGTGGGCTCCTGTGGTCTGGGGCTTTGGTGTGGTATTCCTGTGCAGTCTTCACCCATATTCACCAAGCGTAATCAAGACGTTTTTGTCAACATTATGATTAGTCTATTTGTCATAGGCGTTTTTCAAGTTATTCTTTTATTATTGAGGCTGTTAATTCTTGTTATACATTTTAGTCTGGAAGCCAAACACAAAGAAGTGTCCCAGGAGGTAAAAACTTTTACCAACAAGATCCACATGGGGCAAAGACGCGTGGTTACCCTGAGGAAGACTGTGAATGAAATCGAGTCCCAGATCTCTGATCTGGACGCAGTAAAAAAAATAGCGATTGAAGGTAAAGGATATGAACGTGGGCGTAACGTTATGTGTGCGTAACAGAACAGGAACCAAAGGAATCGCTATGGCCAATTAACCTTTTAACCCTTAAGAGTGACTGACATCTAAATTCTCCTGACAATATCACCCCTGACTCAAACATTCAGGTTATGAGAATAAAGGAAATGGTCACCAACTAGAGAAGCTCTGGATTATAAAAACAAATTCTCCTCATCAGCACCTTAGGAAATGAATAGGGAACAGTATGGAGAATATACATACTGATGTTAGGGTGTAAAGGTTTAAGACCATAGGAAATATATAAAAGCACGTTAAACTCAACGATAAATCAGGCCTTCTTGTTGATAGCGCGCGAAACGCCAGTAGCCAGGTCGCGTTTGGTAATACTTACAGCTGATTGGTTGCAGGGAGTCGGTGGTAAGAGTGAAATGAAATGTTGCTGGATGTGCTATATGTCTAACTCTTAAAGACACCAAAACGACCCAGCTAAGGTTACTTCTCGACTGAGTACCGCAATCTCAACAACATAGGAAGCCAATGAAAATTCAAATTGAAAACAAGAAAACTGTGTCAAGCGCGGGACAACGCGGTTGCCCAAGACGTGATTGAGTTTCTGTCAACATCCGATTGGTGGAGAGGGTGGTGTGAGTTTTCTGAACCAATCACAAAGCGGAGTGACGCAATACCAATGCACCTCTGGATTTCTCAGTTTTGCCCGTGTTTAATACTTGCAGTGTAAAAGTTGCCACACAAGAACAACTTAAATTCCGTGTTTGAATTACTTTCTTCGTTTAGAGAGAAATTTTAAAGAGGCTAAACGGCTGAAAGAAGAAAGTGAAACTCTGACGCAACAGGGAGTTGAAAGCCAAGAAAAACTCGAATCTATGTTGAAGGAACTTGCAGAAGATGGAAAGTTGTTAGAGGAAGCGCAAAAACAGTACGGGGACCTTGAAGTAGAGATCAATGAAAAAGAGCGTCTTAATGGTACAATTTTTGTTGTCTCTCGTTTTCTCTTCGTTTAACTCTTTCGAGCTTTGTTCAATTATCAGTCAATTAGGTGGGAGGGATTTTTTCTCTCTTGTTTCTTATCCTCAACCAAACATTGGACCCACATTCGTCACTTAGTGTTGATTGGATTAGAGGGGATTGGATTCTAGTGTAACGAGGCGTGGAAGGGGAGGGGAGGGTGTCTTTTCAGTTACTTTTTCTTCCTTCCGTTCTTCCAACCTTCACCCGCCCAAAAACTCGGCTCGTTGTGGATCTCCAACCATATCCGTTCTCCTCAATCTATAAGATTCTACTCTTCTCTCGCCCAAAAACTGATACCCTGGTAAATACCTACTCGTTATGGATCTCCGACTATAACCGATCTCCGACTATAGCCGATCTCCGAGTATAGCTGATCTCCGACTATAGCTGATCTCCGACTATAGCCGATCTCCGACTATAGCCGATACAAGGAAACAAAAAACTAATTTGTGACTACTTTTGACGGTTAGCCTAAAAATGACTCTGGCTTACAAAAAACGTCCTTTATATATCATTGATCTAAACCTTTTTTGTTTTGTTTGTTTTTTTGTTTGTTTGTTTATAGCTGTGGTTGTTGTAGAGGAAGCATCCGATATGATTCAAGTCCTTCAGGAACAAATGAAGAGGTAAACGCGTAGTTGGACTCAATGTTAAATGTCTCCAGTGATAATTTCATTTTGATAAAGCTGTTGATTTGACATCTCGGAAACGTCACTTCGTTACAGAGTCGGTGATGACAGTCTGATCAAGGCTTTGCTAGAGACCGAAGCTAAAACATGCGAAGTAAGTCTGCATAATGCACAGTTAAAATATAGTATTAAGCGACTAGCAATTTTGCTTATTCTTCTGTGAAAGGCTGGCAGAGACTTAGTCATCAAAGACTAGTAGCCGCCTCTGTTTTGATGCACAAAACTTTATATGGATTGACCCCTAAATATCTGCAATCTCTATTTGTATCTCGAAATGATATGACTTCGTACAGACTGAGGAATTCTAAGAATAAAGCGGCTCTTCCACAACCCCGCACCAACTACTTTACAGGAAGTTTTTCCTACAGAGGTGCTATGTTGTGGAATAGCCTTTCTCATGAACTCCAATTAACAGTTTCTTTAAGCGAATTTAGACAAAAACTGCGTCATTATGACTTTGAATGAGATACAGCATCCTAGAAAAGTAACCTTAGTGATATGATAGGTTTTTATTCTTTAAATACTGTACTAATTATCAGTTAGCTTAGCTGGGCAGAAGTAGACGTTTTATTCTCTTAGAACGTGCTGAAAGATTTTACCGTTTATAAATAAAGTTATCTATCTATCTGTCCACCACATGGCAGGTTACACCCCCCCCCCCACATTCTTTCTAATCCATGGCAGGTTACCTCCCCGCTTTCCCCCCGTCACCACCTCCCCCATCCAAGCCACTGTGTCCCATACTAGTGTACACTAAAGACGACTCGGAGTGAAGTTCAGGCCGCCGCGACTTATATTAATATGCACCAACAAAAAATGCCGATTAAGACCGCACGACGTAACTATAAAAACGAAGAGTCGAGACTTGCATGAGAAGCCAGTTTTCATTCACGATCAAACTGGAGGCTTGACCATAACCGTTGTTTTTCTTAGAATCTCATATCAGACTTGTGTGAAAAGCATGGCATTTCAATACCAGATGTGAGTGACACTGAGGACAAAGATCGACGGGAGGACACAACAGTGAAGGTACACTGCGCGGTATTTGACTCTAAGAGGGGCTCACTTTAGAAACACGCGGTCAATGTCCCAAATTATCACTCGATGGTAGCTGTATCTACGCTCTTTGTAGAAGAATGGCAATAAAAACATACAAACTGCCTAAAGTGCGGGAAAACGCGGGCGACGAAGTCGTGATTGGTTTTAGTTTTGCATCTGATTGGTTGCGAGCGTGGTGCGAGTCTTTTGGACCAATCACAGAGCGAAGTAAAGCAAAACGAAAGCAATCTCTATTCACTTTCGACCGACTCAATCGCAAATTGCTCTGTAACAATAACTGAACTCTTTCAATACAAAATATTGCGATTAGTTTTTTTTGTCTCACATATCACGATATTGCACGAAACTTCGTTCAATGGTTGCTAGTTGTTATGAAAAGCTGTCCTGAAACTTGACAAGGACTTCACTTTCACGTTTAAAGGGGTCTGTTTCTGAGCCTACCAAGCCCTCAGAAGGAGAACACATCCAAAGGCAGGATTACAACGATCTAGTGGACAAATTGAGTGAACTGGAGGGAAGACTGGAGGCTGTGGTAGAAATTGAAGATTTTGACGAGGCTGATATCCTTTTATAACCAAACTAATTTTACTTATTCAATAGCTTAATAGCTATGCCACGTACTCATCAGAACTTGAGGCTTAAACTTTGCAGCCGGCTACAAGTGCAGGAAATATATGCCGCACGCGGTAAAACTCGACAGCTACTTTTATGATGGCTAAGTATAAAATGTCGTGAAGCGTAACTCTCACCAACCAGAGCAGAGTCTACAAGCTGGCTATTAATGGTGGGGCACTTTTTTCTAAAAGTTTTGAATTGTTTGTGCAGAACATTTATTAGATCCTTGTCATTCTTACAGGCTCATTTATGTGACAAACTAACTTTCTCCAAAGTGTTGACGAATGTGACAGTTTGTTATTCAGTCCCAGTTCCCGACATGTTTCTGAGGTAATTAGACCGAGCGTAAGGGTAACTGGAACATACTTCTTGTCTCTGCGGTCTAGAAAGACAACTGCAAGAACACCAGAAAAAGAACTTGGCATTACTTAGCCAGGCATTAAATAGTTCCAGTCTAAATGCATTATGATATGACATTTTCACAGAGAGAGGCGACTATGTCTTTTTCACACCTACCAATCTTGAAAGTAGACTTTTGTACGTTTCCTTAACATTTTACCAGACAGACTCCAGCAGGAAATAACAAAAATTAAAGACAAAATGGCGCAGGAAAATCCATAATCTAGAGAACGATGCGTAGGAAAAGCGCATCCCAACATCAGCATGATGGAATCCAGGCGAAATTGAACTTAGAAAAGAAATGAACTCTTAGCTTCTATGGTCTGTGCGACGACGCGCAATGAAGCAGCGGTTTCCTATGCAACGAGAAGGTTGCACATGCTTTGTGTTACCGTCTTTTTATAAGAACAGGGTAATTTTGAACTCTTTACGGTGGCTACCTTACGTTATCAACTCAGTTGATAATACTTAATTACCCTGTTATACTCTCCCACCGACGCAGCACCACAGTTTCTTCAGAAACTTATCCCCTTTATTTTTTATAAGAACAGCCATGATGGCAGATTAAAAAACTGTTTTTTTGGAAAATTGTTTTGGGGATAGTTACTCCTCGGTAATGTATTCTGTGAAACGTTATAAATAGTTTCGTGACGAAATTTTGTGGTGATGGCTTCCTGATGCTCAGAGTTCATGATCCTTTTTTTTTCCAGCGGGAGGTCCGTGTAAATATTTATGTAGCCCAGATCACCTGTTCATTATAGGGATCAAGAGTTGAAGCTATCATATTGAATAGGAGAGATCGCGGAAAGCCTGGAGCGAACAAACCAATATCACCCCACTCTCCCACTCACACTTTTTTACTATCTTCAGGCTTCCCTCGATCTTGCCAATAGAATATGGCGGCTTCAACGCCCGATCAGAACATGGAGCTCTCGCTTGTCAGCAAGAAAATAAGACTCCTATGCCGCCTTGCTAAAACTGTACGCGTTGCATTTAGTGTCGCTTCAAGGAATTTATCGTACGGTTCATTACTGGTAAATTTCCCGAACAGAAGCAAGTATTGATTCCTTCCTCCAGAAAAAACCCTGTTTGCTCGTTATCTATTTCCAAAAATTCCAAATGACGCGGCCTCTCATGCTTATCTTTCGGTGCCTGTCTTTTCTCCCTTTGTGGGTGTGTGTGTGTGTGTCATGGACATGGTTCATTGTGCGCAGAGAAACACACTTCTACTTTCATGAATAGATTACTCTAAATTTATTTTTCAGCATATATTACGCAAATTATTCTTGAGACTATGAATATTTAATGGTCTTGAAGACAAACAAAACAGAATGTTTTTCTTCACTGTGATTGGTTTAACATTGTCATGACAAGCTTTCGATTCCAAGAATAGCTAACAGAGAGAGTCACAAGACTTGATTGTTTCAAGTTGATTGCTTAGAAATCGTCTAGCTTTGCTCGCTCGCTTTTGCCGGACGGGCAACATGGACATTAAAACGTTGTTCCATAATCTTCGAGAAGAAGTATCTTGTCTAGTGTGCACCAACATATACACGGATCCAAAACAACTCCCATGTCTCCACAGCTTTTGTCTCCATTGCTTGAATCAGTGGCACAGAACAAGCCATGGCCGAGACACAATCAGATGCCCGAAGTGCCAAGCTCTTAGCAGAGTGCCTGAAAGTGGCGATTTGAAAGATCTTCCAACCAGTTTTTATCTGAACGGCTTGATTGATGTGCTGGCAATTAGAGAATACAAAACCAGCCAAGCGAAATGTGGAAATTGTGACAAGAGCAGCTCGGAAAGTTCATATTGTTTCCAGTGCTGTATGTTTTATTGTCAAGAGTGCGTAATTGGACACAACATCATGAAAAGCTACAAAGATCACCGTGTCCTGGCGCTTAATGATTTTCAAGACAAGGACTATGAGGATCTAATGAAACGACCTGCCCTTTGTCCAAAGGAAGATCACAACAAAGAAGAGCTGAAGTACTTTTGCAAGACTTGCGAAATGCCAGTTTGCCAAATTTGTGTCACATTGGACCACGGAGGCCATAATATTAAATTAATCAAGGAAGAGGCAAAAATACAGAAGAGTGAGATGAGGTCGTTTCTTGAAAAGCAGAGATGCAATTTGCAAGCGAAGATGAAAACCGTCAATCAACTTGATGAAGAGTTTGCCAAACTGATGCAACAAGGCGAAGACGTGAAGAGAGATGTTCAAAGATTTGTTGACAATCTCGTGGCCGTTATTGAGGCGAAAAAGCAGAATATACTATCATCGTTGGAGAAAGAAACGAGGAGATCGCTTGATCTTGTAACGGAGCGAAAAGCCAAAATTCAACGGCAAATTACGGCCATAGAGTCTGCGCTGGAAAACACTGATAAACTTTTAACTCGTAGCAGTAACGCTGAAATCGTTCAACTAAAGAAATCATTAGACACTATTTTTGAAGGAGTTGCTCAAACCGAACCAATTGACCGTGACACCAAAAGCCTTCCGGCTGGTTTCGTTTTCAAGGAAAATCCAAAACTGTTGGAGACTGTGAAAACTGATAACATTGGAACTTTGCAAATCTTGCACCTCACCATGGCAAGTCATTCTATTTGCGAAGGCAAAGGAATTGAAGAAGGAATGGTAAACCGTGAAGTACAATTCACTTTGACCTCAAGGAAAGGTCGTGGAAAACAGCGTTATAGTGAACGTGACCATGTCACGGTGGAGATCAGAGATGAACGAGGACGAGAATGCCCGACGAAAGTAGGAATAAATGACTGTGGAGATGGACTCTACCAGATCAAGTACACTCCAAAAGATGAAGGAAGGTGTAAAGTGAGTGTAAAGGTAAATGGGGAACATATTAAAAGAAGTCCTTTTACCGTAGTCATAAAACCATTTCAATTCAAACCTGTTTTATCTTTCGGTGAGAAAGGGTCGGCTTTAGAAATGTTCAGCGGTCCTTTTGGGCTGGCAGTAAATGCAAGAGACGAGATAGCTGTAACTGAATCTTACAGCAACAGAATTCAAATCTTCAACAGTGACGGAGATTTCTTAAGATTCTTTAATAGCAAAGCGTTAGGATTTCGATCTCCGAGAGGAATAGCATTTCATAATAATGGGAATATTTTCGTCGGGAGCCATTTCAGTCGAATTGTGATTTTCGATGGGAGGGGTGAGTACGTAGGAAGCTTTGGTGGGCTTGGTAGCCTTGATAACCAACTCAGGAGTCCTTGGGGTTTATCTGTAGACAGTGACGGTAATGTGATAGTTGCTGATAAAGGAAACAGCTTAATTAAAATGTTTTCTCCCGATGGAAAGTTCCTTATGAAAATAGGTGGGCAAGGAACTTTGAAATCGCCTGTACACTGTATTCAGTATGACAAATATCTCATAGTGTCAGACAAGGGTGAACATTGTATCAAAGTTTTTGATAGGAATGGAAACTTTCAGTACATGTTTGGAAAGGAAGGTAGTGGGGACGGAGAGTTTAATGCTCCTTCTTGTATGGCAGTGAACAAATCAGGACACCTGATGGTCTGTGATGAATGTAATCATAGAGTACAAATATTTGAACTAAATGGTAAGTTTATTGGCAAGTTTGGAACAAACGGTAGCAATTTAGGAGAGTTTAAAAATCCTGTATCCCTTGTAATATTAGGTAACGACCGAATTGCTGTAAGTGATTTTGATAACCATCGTATTCAGCTATTTGAATAAGTGAAACATTAATATCAGGTCAGAAGCAATAAGCAAAGAGTGACAGAAAACTGTTTGCAATATCAGTATGAATCGGCGGTCAAAAGTCAGACATACGCAAGTGGATTAATTTTTTCCAGCTCCGCGCTAATTTCCCATTAGAGGAAAACAAAAGAAATAATCGGTTTCATGGAAAATGAAAAAAAAAAAGTTTGACACGTTCACAGAAATCTGTAAAGAGAAACTTGAGTGAGGAAAAGTAGACTTAGGAAATCTGTTAAGAAAACAAAAAGGGAAAACTTGTTTTTTTCTCTTATTCAAAGAGTATTCAATTATTAATATTTTGTCAATATACCAAAATGTTACACAGACTGCGATTCTTTTTTTTTTCTTTCATCTAAAATAAGGGAGGGCTCCTCTCTTGATTTTCACCATTACAATTTGATAAGTTGATAGTTCAGAAGGAGGCTACTGATGTCAAGTGACACAGAACTTATGCAGAAGTATTAACTTCGCTCGACGCTAATGGGCTGTTATGAAAATTTTGGTAATTAATTTGACATACTTGTTTGTTATAGGTGCTTCAGCACAAACTTGTAATTAAGCTTATGTGTACATAATAAGACTAGTCTAATAGCTACATATGGTTTCTTGTTCAATACTTAATTCACTGTACATGAAATTAACAATAGATTGGTGTATTCAAGTGGATATTAGAACAATTTTCAATTCAGTGTTAAAAAAAACACGAGATTGATTTTGCTTTACTTTGCACTGTGATTGGTCCAGGAAACTCATGCCACTCAACCAATCAGTTGCCAACCTAAAACCAATCACGACTCGGTCACTTGCGTTTTCCCCGCGCCTCAGGCAGTTTGGCTGTTTTACTTTGAGTTGTCATTGGCTCTTAAAAGTATTTTACTTTCCTTCCTTCTGATTGGCTGTTTTAATTACTTTGGTTTTGGTTTCACGACACTCAATTGAAAAGTGTTCTATGCAACGATAAAGTAATTTATACTTGAATTTTACAGTTTCCTTCGCTTTAGAATAACATTGAAAATGACATTATCATTTCAAAGTATTGATGCTATTATACTGTACTTTCAACCTATTAATTTTGAGGACAATACCACTGGGGCTGTTCTGAGGTTGCTCTGGCTTTTTTGAAGTAAGTCTGTGACAATTGTTCCATAATCAGTGAGTACCAGCCCCACCCCACCCTCACTACACAATTAGGTCATTGATGGCAGAACAACCATAATTCACAATACGCAGGTGAACTTGGAATATTTCAACGAGGTATTGCTCTAGCATGGAAAAAAAAGGGAGAAATCGACTACTTTACATTTAAGAGTCAATTGTTCCTAAATAAAAAGGAAAGACCAGCGGAACAGATTACGGTTGCAATGGACAACAGAAATGATAATAAGGGCAGCTTTTTACTTCTTACTAGTTTCGATCATTGCCTTCCTGTGTGGAGGGGGGAGGGGTAAGGATCAGTCTTAAGTTTGTAGACCAACAGTGCTCACAAAAAGATCTCTGGCTACCTAAATGGTTTGATGTAAAAATAGGTGGTAGCCTGCTCCTTACAAAATGGGGGCCCGTGGCACCTAGACTCTCCAGAGCATAGCCTTAACTGTACAGCTCTATCATGAAGTATACTCCCATACTTTTTTTATATATCAAAGTATTTTTCAGCTTTTGAATAAAGTAGTTAAAATGATCAAATGTGGTTCATTCAGTGTATAACAGTATTGCTCGTGTTTAGCTTTGATTGATCAGTGCAAAAAAGTCCTATCCTTTTTCTTACTTCTCTCTCAGTTTTAATTTTTTTATCTTCTCCTCATTCCCTACACAGATCGCAGATTTTGCTAAAAGGATATGCGCGAGGAATAGGGAGGACTTGCCTTTGAAAATAACAGCCGTAGTCTTAAAATTTATTCAGTCAATTAAAAAAAGTCAAGGGTTTCTCATCTAAAATCAACAGCGAGTCTGTTTTGAGGGAACTGTGCTTTCCTTAGATTAAGTGTCTGTCACTAGCGACTCGAAAGGAGTATTATGGGATGTACCCTCTAAACCTGAACAGCTACATTCATACTTAGCACCCCAACCGAAACAAAACGCTCATAAAATCTGAATATTTGCGTACAAGTTCACAATGAGTTTGCCTTCGCTGATGCATATCATCATCTAAATAGGCTCTGTATTCATCTCTTGAGTGCATTATTTGCATTGATAACTTTAATGCTGTTTTTTAGAAGAACTTTTGATATGTATATTTTTTAATGTGAAATAGGGTGTGGCTTGTCATCGTGGTAAACAACACTTCCACAGGAGAAATATAATCATTTTGCTCATGTAAATGGCGTAAATGAACATCAGTGACATTTTTTTGTTCTTACTACATCTGTGAATCAAATACTGAACACACAGCAACATGAAATCAATCTGTTAAGTTTTCTAATATTCCAATTGCTGAGCTTCACCATTGTTCTGTAATATTTTGATCTTGAATGTTAACACGGCAGAAAGGAAACAACTTTCCGCCAGTCTTTTTCACAACACTAGCTGTCCCTGAGTATGTTATGCAACACTCCCCTCCCCCCCCCCCCACTTCGCTTTACACCCTAACATCGGTATGGAAGTTCTCCATACCCTTCACTACACATTTCTTATGGTAGACAAGAAGAATTTTTTAACAATCGAAGCGTCGTAGGTTGGATATCATTTCCTTTATTCTCATGATCTTAATAAATGATTCAACAGTATTATTGTAGGGAGAAATTAGATGCTGGTCACTCTTTAGAATTGCTCGGGGTACGATGAAAAGTTAGAAGTGAGTTTTACGTGTAACTAAACAACATTTCAAAATGTAAATCTATCATCTTGACAGTTTGTACTGTTCAGTACAGTGGAACCCCTATAAACCGGACACCCAAGGGACCGGAAGAAATGTCCGGTTTAGAGGGGTGTCCGGTGTACTGAGGTTTTACCCATAAGACAATTTTATGCCACATATTGTATTGTCTGACCGTAAGTACCAGTACATGGTACACGAGTACTAATAAAGCTCATCAGTGAAGAAACAAACCACATGGATCACAAGGCAGCTTTGCTTCAGTACCGATAGAACAAATGGGATTTCACAGCTGCAGGATTACAATTTTAACTTTAATCACGTTTAAAAACATGTGAGTTGATTTTGGCGGCAAGCTTCAAACTTTCACGTCCAGTTTAACGAGGTCAATTTTTGGTCAGTAAGTGATTATGGACTGAAAAAAGTGTTAGGTTTCCGGAAGAGAGGGGTTCTGGTTTATTGAGGTTAAAAAAAGAGAAAATGTATGACAGAGGTTTTGGGGCTAAAAAAAGGGTCCGGTAAAGAGAGGATTCCGGTTTATTGAGGGTCTGGTTTAGAGGGGTTCCACTGTATTAACAATCAAAGGCAGAGAAATTTTTCCTTTACTTTCCAAGAGAGTTTTGTTTCCTGTTCGAGTATAAAAACCCTGATGTGACAATTGAACAAACAGGTTGCAAGCAGGTAGCATTGGTGTGATGGCTTCAAATATGATCACATGACCATGGCGTGTTGAGGATCCATCACCTAGCAAACTCTTTGACAAAAATCATGAGCTTAGGTTTAGCCTGTGGCAATAATCTTGTCACCTGGAAGTTCATCCTGCTGTTGTAAAATGGTTGTCTTGTGCCACTGTGCCTGATTAAGAGTTTACCTTTTTGTTGTGATACACAAGTGTCATCTTAGGTCTGGTATTTGACGGAAAAAAATGAAGCACACACAAAGTAGGTTTAATTACAAAACTGAAAAAAAGGCTAAACAAATAAGACTGGTGATTTAAACAATACCTGACTTGAAGGTGTGAAACAATCAAGGAGTCTCAAGGTTTCTTTATGCAAGGGTTGTATGAAGAAAGTAATTTTTCCCGTAGTGTTGGCTCAAAGCCCTCTGGGCATTGTTCTCTGGAATCACATGACTATAAAGCAGAGACGTTTTCTGTCTCTCTACAAGCATGGAACAAAGAATAAAGTCTCATTCCCTATAAGAATCGAACCTCTGACCTTCAGATTGACTTGACATTTTAGAGCGCTTTTCGATTGAATGCTGAAAAACCAAGATCAAAGTATTCACAGCGACCAATCAGAAGAGAGGAAAAATACCCTGAACAGCCAATGAGAAATCAAAGTGAAAAGAAACAAACCAACTGAAGCACGGGAAAACACGGGTGACCAAGTTGTGATTGGTGTGAGTTTTGCATCAGCTTGCTTGAGAGGATGGCGTGAGTTTTCTGAACCAATCACAGAGCAAAGTTAAGTAAAATCAGAGAAATTCCGAATTTTTTCCCATTAATGGATAAGCTTCAATACTGGTCAAACTTGTTGCAGCAGGATTTCAGCTGTGCCCACAATGAATTTGTCAGTGCCCATTAATTGACTGGTTGCTCCACTTTTAAGTTATGCCTGAAAAAAAGGCAGAAAGTGATATTAGTCAAACAGTAGCATTCAATCCCAAGATCTGATTGTTAATTCTCCCCTCTAGCTGCTACACATTTCCTTGTAAATTAGTTATGAGAACTTAGTGCTAGACCAAGATAGCAGCTCCTACCTGATAAGTCTGAATATTCTCATTACCTGTTTGCTGAATAATGTATGGGTATTATAGGGAGAAGTTTCTTGTTAATCACTTCTGGGAGTTAAAGGGTTAAGTGTTTTCAAGCGTACGTTTTTATCTCAAACAAAACAAACCAAATTTTTATACCAAATTAGTGTTATGTTATTATTTGCTATGCTCAAACAAAACTAATCACAACAGCCAAATAAAAATAGAATAAAAGCATTATAAGCCAATGGGAATTCAAAGGAAAAACAACCAAACTGCTCAAACTGCAGGAAAAGTGAGTGACCAAGTTTGGTTTTACTTTTGCATCTGATTGGCTGATAGGATGGAACAAATTTTCTAGACCAATCACAGGGCAAAATGCAACTTGGATTACTTTAACAATACTCAAATGAAAATTTGCCAACTAACCTCAGTCATTACTTTATTGAGTCACTGAGAACTCAACATGGAGCCAGTGTGAATGATACTGCAAGTTAAGATGAACTCATTAACATGTATCAAGCTTGATATATGAAAGAAGAACCCTCTTGATAAAAACAATCATGATGAAAGGTCAACGCTTGTAGCATCCATGCAAACAACTTTGTAATAACACATCCCACCTCCCACTTGGTCGGGTGGGTGGGTGAGGGAAGTGTTTCACCACAAAGTGGTCACACAAGGTAAGTGTGGTGCATGCATAGTCTAGGGTTTGATATGAAACTGAGTCAGAGCTGATCATAGTGTTCTAGAATGCTCCAAATCTAGAATGAGCAGCAACAAGGCTATCCTCCTGTCACCCTCCTTCAATCAAAGAAGACTAATATTGGAAATTTTAATGATCACCTATGTAGCTCTTATGTAGAAGTATACTAATGTCCATCCTTGTGCATTTTAGATGTAAAAAAAGGTTTTGTTTTGCTGACCTGATGGGATCTGCTGTTGTCTTGACTACTGCCTGGCGTAGTTCATTCAAAATTGCTTCACAGAGATTTTTATCAGCTTTACCTGCAAAACAATTATACAAATTGTAAAAAGAAATTTTTTGGTCACTCTTAACCCTTAACTCCCAAGATCTGATTGTCAATTCTCCCTTCCAGCTAGTACACATTTCCCTTTCAATTAGTTACAAGAATTTGGTGTTAGATAAGATAACAACTTCTAGCTGATAAGTTTGAGTATTCTTTTTATGTTTCTGCTGGATAATGTATGGATATTATGGGGAGAAGTAAGTTATTAATCACTTCTGGGAGTTAAAGGGTTAAGAGAAAAAAGAAACCAGAGAAGTGAATCATGTGCACCTCTTCCTGTTAAGTTCAACTCACTGTACAGTGATTCTGTTGGTTTCAAAAAGTCTACAGAGAAATCACTTGTGAGCAAAATATTATGAGTCTGTGGTGGAGATGTTGTTTGACAAAAGGTTTGGTAGTCTTGAAGAGGAAATCATCAAAGAGGAACAGACCTTCATAAAAGCTGTGGGAGATTTTCTGGCGAATGCATTCAAGGTCGGTTTTTGCCTACTTGGTTTTACAAGATCTACGAGACCCAGAAATTTAAAGTTTTTCAATAATTTTGACATGATGTATGAGTACGCCGAACTATTTATCAGGAGAAGAATCAAGGAACTGGAGGAGAAGTCATAAAGCCATCAAAGGAAACAGAGCGTAACCGAGCTGGCTCTGGCCAGCGAAAAGCTGACGAAGGATGACCTGGTAGGAAATTCTACCTTTGCAATGTCAGAAACCCTCGTAGGCCATACCTGAGGGCCTGGTTAGAGAGACCCTCCACCTATATCCTGTTCTCTCTGCTATCCCTCGAAGACTGAAAGAATGCATAATATTAGGGGGCTACCATATCCCTGAGGGCACTGCTCAAGTTGAGTTCCTTGTTCACCGAATGGGGCGAGATGAGAGTATTTTTGAAGATGCTGAAATGTTTAAACCAGAGAGATGGTTGCGAAACAAAGATACCGCTTTGATCAAATCAGCAAAAGCTTTCGCTTCTCTCCATTTGGATTCGGAACACGTATGTGCCTCAGTCGACGCATTTCCAAGTTAGAGCTCCATCTGCTGATGGCCAGAATCGTGCAGCAGTTTGACATCTCTTACTCACCGGAGTCAGAGAATGTGGAGCCGTTCATAAGAGGGGTCACCATTTGTGACAGACCTCATCGGCAGAAATATTGGACAAGATGGCGGCCGCGCTTGCGCATTTCGTCCAAAATGGCGTCCAAATAATATAATAAACTGTATAGAAATTTGTAAAAATTTCTAAAATATAACAATCAGGAGCTCATGGTCCCGTCTGCTCTCGATCGAGACATATTCCGTACTGATTCTGCTATTCATCAAACCTCACAGGGACTCGATAAATAGAAACCACTTACTTCCCGAGCCAGCTCTTTTGTCATTGATCATCGACTTAGGTCATACATACATACATACATACATACATAACTTTATTTGATAACGCAGGTTAAAATTTGCGCAACTTTACAGCTGATGTGGACCTGCCTAAACTAATTAGTCTATAATTATATAAAATACAGATATGATAAAATTTATAAGTTGAATAAATCAAGTAAACCATAAAGTTTTAGTAATAGTGAAAATTTGGTTTCATGTTTTGTATAACATTACCTCCCTTTTCAAAATTAATATTCATAACAGTTTGCTTGGATTGTTTTAAGTTATATTTAAAAATAGATAAATTTGGAGAATCTTTAACATTATCGGGAAGTGCATTCCATGCTACTGCAGATCTATGAGCAAAGGACCTACGACCCAATTCGGTTTTGGGCCTATTAAGTACAACATTCAGGGATTTCCTTAGGTTATAACTGTTAGAGTTCTTGGTCACCAAACAATTAATTTCCCGCAACCCTAAATTATAATAAGCATTATATGTAATAGTTAAGATACGTAGCTTATAAAAATACTCTAAAGGCATCCAGCCAACCTTAGAAAGTACATCATTATCCCCAAAACTATTTGGTATCTTATGAATTAGCCTGGCAGCCCTGATGTGAATCATTTCTAGATCTTTAAGCTTGGATCCAGACCCCCAAATTGCAATTCCATATAGAACACTTGGTATAACTATCCTATAGTAAAAAGTCTCCAAGATAGATGTACATAGGAAATTTATACGTCTCAACATTTTAACTTTGGCATTAAATGCAGATCTAGCCAATGCAACATGCTGAGACCAAGAGAGTTTATCATCAATTGTAACCCCAAGGCAATTGGTGGAGGACACATACCGAATGGTGTCCATACCCCACTTCAGCTGTTTCAAAGGACCTATGAAGGGGGTAGTACTTAAGACCATTGCCTCGGATTTACCTTCATGTAGAATCAATCTGTTACTAAGACACCAGGAATTAACCTGGTCCAAAACAGCCTGTAACCCTGTTGTTATTTCATCAACAGTATTCCCTACTACATATATTGTTGTGTCATCAGCATACATATAGACTTCTCCACTGGTAATAGATTCAGGGAGGTCATTAACATAAGATGCAAACAATCTTGGTCCTAGTAAGGATCCCTGAGGGACCCCAGCTCTAATGGGGATTCTATCAGATCTAGACCCACTTACACTAGTCCCTTGTACACGGTTGGAGAGATAGTCATTGATCCATTTCCACATATCACCTGCCAAGCCAACAGCCTTGAGTTTCTCAGTAAGAATACTGTGGTTGACACAATCAAAAGCTTTGCGGAAATCAATGAATAAGACTCCAACCTTATGGCCTCTATCCAGGGCACTCCCCCAGGACTCAGTGAGATGAAGGAGGAGGCTCTCCGTTGAATAGCCCCTCCTAAATCCCCATTGTCTATCTGTGAGAATGCCATTGGATAACATGTGATCATCAAGTGAGTCACACACTACCTTCTCAAGAAGCTTTCCTGGTGTACTAAGCAAGGATATAGGTCACCATACAGCTCTTCAAAATCCGTCGTTCTCCATCCCAAACACTCGCCTATTACAGGAAAGTGCATCAATAAAGTCAACTGCTCTCGATCGAATTGACTGCTACAGAGTTCGAAGCGTCCAAATATCCTGTAAAATTGCCATTTCCTCCCATCGAAAAACTTCCCAACGCGCCAGAATATCCCTTATTTTCCATGTTGAGTAAGTGACGAGACGCCATGTTGAAAACTATGACTGAAATAGTTAAACACGAGCAACGCTGATCTTCGAACCGTCGGCCATATTTGTTTATGTTCTTGCAGGGAAATATATTAGTTCTCAGGTTCTTTTCGGAATAAAAATATGCCAGGCATTAAATGCAAATTCAGTAGTCTTAGCGCGAAAATTAAATTAAAGCAAATCAAAATTCTGACATCATGTCATCGCTCGGCCTCGAAAAATCCCAAAGATTTTCTTTTTCTTTTCATCAAATAGAAGATCTGCGGTGCTCAAATTGTATAAGTCATGGTACGAAACACTCTTCTTTGCAGATCGAGCCGTGATCGCCGCTATATTGAATTCTCTTGATATTCTACTGTTCCGGATTGTAATACGATATACCGCTGATAATTGTTAGCGGGCTCGAAATGTCCTTGATTTCTGGCGATGTGTTAGAGTGCAGTTTGTTGGTCAACAAAATGCAATCCCCTACATAAATTTTCTTTTGGTAATAAATGAACCTTTTCGAGACGTTCACTTGATAAAACGGAGCGAAACAGTGGTAGCAGAGGGAAAGTGAAGGATAATGAGGATACAAAAGTATCTATAAGCATACAAGAGTCCGTGTGAGGATACAACGGTATCTACGCATAGGGCTATCGATTAACCCTTTACACCCTAACATCAGTATGCATATTCTCCATACCGTTTTCTAGACATTTCCAAGGGTGCTGACAAGGAGATTTTGCCTAATAATCAAGAGCTCCTGTACTTGTGGATCATTCCATTACTCTCATGACCTTAATGTTTGATTCAGGGGTGATACTTTAAAGAGAAACTAGATTCTAGTCACTCTTAGGGGTTATAGGGTTAAATTGATAGAATTACAGAGGTATCTATGAGAATGCAAGGGTTTTCATTATAATACATGTGTATCTATTTTTTCTTTTCTTTAAATGTCTTTATTTTGACATGTTAAACCACAATATTTCTCGACAAAAGGTTTGCAAGAAATTTCCAAAAATTTAAGCCTAGAAAAAACTTATTTTCCAAGTTACACATGTGTTTAAAAGTCTCTTGAATTGAGTAGCTAATCACCTTTGAAAAACGATGAGAATTTTTCTTTCCTTGACGAACTAATTGCGTTCGAAACCTAAAAATTGTCATACTTTGCTTGGCGAAATGAGTGACTCAAAAAAAAATTGGAGTTTTTTAACTTCGGAATTCTTATAAAGAGAGAGGTCTGAGGAGCATTTTACAGAAATGCTTTCCTTCGTGTATCGGTCCGAGTTGTCCTTCGCAGATGGTGTTCTCTTTCTACAGGCTAGTAATTAAATAGTTCCGAGCTTTACTAAGTTCAGTTCATTCTGCTACAGAGGTTTTATCAAAGTCATTGCTCTTAAGGTGCGCTGGGCACCGGCCAATTTCTAAAATCAAATGTCACGTTGTCGCCCATGATCATAAATGGCGCCCATTGAGAAACTTTGTCAAAGCCGTTATTTCTCATCCACTTCCTGGCCTTGTGGAGAGATTCACTGGCGCTTTCACCGCTGAACAAATGTTTGTAAAAACAAGTCATGAACTGCTCTGTGGCTGTGTCATCCAGAGCCCATCGTGCCGCTAACACTGAACGAGCTCCGGATCCTAAGAACGCTCGGGCAAGTCCAATTACTCCCTCGGTTCTAATCTGTCCACGAGCACTGTGACAACAACTAAGCACCACTAGTTTAGCTCGCAACTGAGTTTTTGAAATATCCGCCATCGTCAAAAGATAATCTTCTTCTCGAGGAAAAGGTGGGAGTGGGGAAGGGTGCTCAGGAGAAAGAGCAATCTCCCCTCTTTCTGCATCACCATGGGCAGCAATGTGTATCAGGCTCACTGACTTCATCGATTGGAGTACAGAATGCTTTTTCGCGGAGTCTCCTATCAAAGGCGTTACCCCAAGAAGTCTTCCAATCATCTCTGCTTCCTTTCTTGCACACGACAATGGTGTTATATTTCTGAGCCTTCCCTTGTGAATCACCTTTCCAACCACAGGGTCACCCACTATCAGTGCCCCGGTCTGACTGTGATAGTCTGGAGGACTGTCTTGAACAAACTTGAGAGTCGTGAGAGAGGGAATCAGCCGAATCCTGCATGTCTCTGATAAATACTTGCCTCCTTCGTCAGCCAAGGCTGCAAATGGCACTTGGTACACACAGGAATCAGGGACAATTATGATCTCGGGCTGCTTCAGTAAACTGGCCACAGGAGCGATGAATATCTTGTAACACAAGTGAAGACTTGTTTTGAAATCTTCGGCATCATAGTCACGCAGCACTGAACGGTTGTCGTAGTGAAGTGACATCAGTTCGGTGTCATCTAAAGATCGATCTTCGCATTTCTGTTCTGGTAAAATGGCGTAACTGCGGAAGGTTTCTTTAAAATACTCATCTAAATCAGGGATTATTCCGGTCACCTTGTTTTGGTCCAGGTTCACTTTCTTTTCTGAAAACTGAATAGCTCCCGTTGCTTTAATGATCCAAAACCGTACATCATTTTTGCCAACCGAAATGTACAGGCATGCACAGTCTGCTTCTTTTGTGATGATCCCTTGAATGCCACACCAAGATTGTGGATCGCTTGAGATCTGCTCTTGAACAGAGTACTGAGTTGCCATCAAGTCGGCCAGGCCTTTTGCCCTTCTCAGCTCTTCGACGTAAAGGGCATCTTGCGTCTTTCCAGTGGAAGAAAGCAACCTACTGAACAAGTTGTAGGGAAAGGTGCCGTGCTTTTCTAAAAGAAATATTTGAAACTGATCGCTTTCTTTAAGAAAACCTCTCAAAGTTTCGAACTTTTGGATGCCTTGAAAAAGATACGAAGAAGCCTCTTCAAGATGACCTTGTGACACCTTTAACACCGATAGTTGACAAAGGCAGTAAAACTCGTGGAAGTTTTGTCCAATATCCTTACTTAATAGGAGAGCCTGCTTAATGTATTCTTCGGCCATGTCATATTTACCAAGCGATTGGAAACACAAACCTAAATTGTTGTAGTTGAGTACTACTCCTTCTCTCTCACCGATTTCCATGTCAATTGTAAGGGCTTTCTCAAAGTACTCCTGAGCCTTGTCATATTCACCACGCTTAAGAGAGATTAGACCAAGGTGTCTGTAATCTTTTGCTTCTCCGCTTCTATCAGCAATACACTTTCTAACTGCCATTGCCTTCTTAAGATAGTCGTCGGCCTTTGCATACTTGCCAAGTGAGAAAAACAAACTTGTGAGGTTTCCATAGATTGTTGCTTCTCCATTCCTGTCACCAATTTTTATACTGATAGCGAGTGCTTTCTCCTGATATCCTCGGGCCTTGTCATATTGACCAAGTAATTGGAACAAAATTCCTAGGTTTCCATAGATTTTTGCTTCTCCATTCCTGTCACCAATTTCTATTTTGATAGCGAGTGCTTTCTCATAATATTCTCGGGCCTTTACATATTGACCAAATGATTCGAACAAAGTTCCTAAGTTTCCGTAACTTGTTGCTTCTCCATTCCTGTCACCAATTTCTATTCTGATAGCGAGTGCTTTCTCTTGATATTCTCGGGCCTTTTCATATTGACCAAATGATTTGAACAAAGTTCCTAAGTTTCCGTAGCTTGTTGCTTCTCCACTCCTGTCACCAATTTCTATTCTGATAGCGAGTGCTTTCTCTTGATATTCTCGGGCCTTTTCATATTGACCAAATGATTGGAACAAAGTTCCGAGGTTTCCGTAGCTTAATGCTTCTCCATTCCTGTCACCAATTTCTATTCTGATAGCGAGTGCTTTCTCTTGATATTCTCGGGCCTTGTCATATTGACCGAGTGATTGGAAGCAAGTTCCTAGGTTTCCGTAGCTTGTTGCTTCTCCATACCTGTCACCAATTTCTCTACTGATAGCGAGTGCTTTCTCCTGATATTCTCGGGCCTTGTCATATTGAGCGAGTGATTGGAACAAAGTTCCGAGGTTTCCGTTGCTTAATGCTTCTCCATTCTTGTCACCAATTTCTATTCTGATAGCGAGTGCTTTCTCTTGATATTCTCGGGCCTTGTCATATTGACCGAGTGATTGGAAGCAAGTTCCTAGGTTTCCGTAGCTTGTTGCTTCTCCATACCTGTCACCAATTTCTCTACTGATAGCGAGTGCTTTCTCCTGATATTCTCGGGCCTTGTCATATTGACCGAGTGATTGGAACAAAGTTCCGAGGTTTCCGTAGCTTCTTGCTTCTCCATTCTTGTCACCAAATTCTATTCTGATAGCGAGTGCTTTCTCTTGATATTCTCGGGCCTTGTCATATTGACCGAGTGACTGGAACAAAGTTCCTAGGTTTCCGTAGCTTGTTGCTTCTCTCTTCCTGTCACCGATTTCTATTCTGATAGCGAGTGCTTTCTCTTGATATTCTCGGGCCTTTTCATATTGACCGAGAGATTGGAACAAAGTTCCTAGGTTTCCGTAGCTTGTTGCTTCTCCATCCCTGTCACCAAGTTCTATTTTGAAAGCGAGTGCTTTCTCTTGATATTTTCGGGCCTTGTCATATTGACCGAGTAATTGGAACAAAGTTCCGAGGTTTCCGTAGTTTGTTGCTTCTCCATTCCTGTCACCAATTTCTCTACTGATAGCGAGTGCTTTCTCCTGATATTTTCGGGCCTTGTCATATTGACCGAGTGATCCGAACAAAGTTCCTAGGTTTCCATACCTTGTTGCTTCTCCATTCCTGTCACCAATTTCTATACTGATAGCGAGTGCTTTCTCTTGATATTCTCGGGCCTTGTCATATTGACCGAGTGATTTGAACAAAGTTCCTAGTTCTCCGTAGCTTGTGGCTTCTCCGTTCCTGTCACCAATTTCTATTGTGATAGCGAGTGCTTTCTCTTGATATTCTCGGGCCTTGTCATATTGACCGAGTGATCCGAACAAAGTTCCTAGGTTTCCGTAGCCTGATGCTTCTCCATTCTTGTCGCCAAGTTCTATTCTGATAGCGAGTGCTTTCTCATGATATTTTCGGGCCTTGTCATATTGACCCAGTGACTGGAACAAATTTCCTAGGTTTCCGTAGCTTGTTGCTTCTCCATTCTTGTCACCAATTTCTATTCTGATAGCGAGTGCTTTCTCTAAATATTCTCGGGCCTTATCATATTGACCGAGTGATCCGAACAAAGTTCCTAGGTTTCCGTAGCTTGTGGCTTCTCCGTTCCTGTCACCGATTTCTATTCTGATAGCGAGTGCTTTCTCTTGATATTCTCGGGCCTTGTCATATTGACCGAGTGATCCGAACAAAGTTCCTAGGTTTCCGTAGCCTGATGCTTCTCCATTCTTGTCACCAAGTTCTATTCTGATAGCGAGTGCTTTCTCTTGATATTCTCGGGCCTTGTCATATTGACCGAGTGATCCGAACAAAGTTCCTAGGTTTCCGTAGCCTGATGCTTCTCCATTCTTGTCACCAAGTTCTATTCTGATAGCGAGTGCTTTCTCATGATATTTTCGGGCCTTGTCATATTGACCCAGTGACTGGAACAAATTTCCTAGGTTTCCGTAGCTTGTTGCTTCTCCATTCTTGTCACCAATTTCTATTCTGATAGCGAGTGCTTTCTCTAAATATTCTCGGGCGTTGTCAAGTTGACCGGATGATCGGAACAAAAATCCTAGGTTTCCGTAGCTTGTGGCTTCTCTATTCCTGTCACCAATTTCTATTCTGATAGCGAGCGCTTTCTCCTGATATTTTCGGGCCTTGTCATATTGACCGAGCGATTGGAACAAAGTTCCGAGGTTTGCGTAGCTTGTTGCTTCTCCATACCTGTCACCAATTTCTATTTCGATGGCGAGAGCTTTCTCCAGATATTCTCGGGCCTTGTCATATTGACCGAGTGATTGGAACAAAGTTCCGAGGTTTCCGTTGCTTAATGCTTCTCCATTCTTGTCACCAATTTCTATTCTGATAGCGAGTGCTTTCTCTTGATATTCTCGGGCCTTGTCATATTGACCGAGTGATTGGAAGCAAGTTCCTAGGTTTCCGTAGCTTGTTGCTTCTCCATACCTGTCACCAATTTCTCTACTGATAGCGAGTGCTTTCTCCTGATATTCTCGGGCCTTGTCATATTGACCGAGTGATTGGAACAAAGTTCCGAGGTTTCCGTAGCTTCTTGCTTCTCCATTCTTGTCACCAAATTCTATTCTGATAGCGAGTGCTTTCTCTTGATATTCTCGGGCCTTGTCATATTGACCGAGTGATTGGAACAAAGTTCCTAGGTTTCCGTAGCTTGTTGCTTCTCCCTTCCTGTCACCGATTTCTATTCTGATAGCGAGTGCTTTCTCTTGATATTCTCGGGCCTTTTCATATTGACCGAGAGATTGGAACAAAGTTCCTAGGTTTCCGTAGCTTGTTGCTTCTCCATCCCTGTCACCAAGTTCTATTTTGAAAGCGAGTGCTTTCTCTTGATATTTTCGGGCCTTGTCATATTGACCGAGTAATTGGAACAAAGTTCCGAGGTTTCCGTAGTTTGTTGCTTCTCCATTCCTGTCACCAATTTCTCTACTGATAGCGAGTGCTTTCTCCTGATTTTTTCGGGCCTTGTCATATTGACCGAGTGATCCGAACAAAGTTCCTAGGTTTCCATACCTTGTTGCTTCTCCATTCCTGTCACCAATTTCTATACTGATAGCGAGTGCTTTCTCTTGATATTCTCGGGCCTTGTCATATTGACCGAGTGATTTGAACAAAGTTCCGAGGTTTCCGTAGCTTGTTGCTTCTCCATCCCTGTCACCAATTTCTATTCTGATAGCGAGCGCTTTCTCCTGATATTTTCGGGCCTCGTCATATTGACCGAGTGATTGGAACAAAGTTCCGAGGTTTCCGTAGTTTTTTGCTTCTCCATTCCTGTCACCAATTTCTATTTTGAAAGCGAGTGCTTTCTCCTGATATTCTCGAGCCTTGTTGTATTGACCGAGTGACTGGAACAAAGTTCCTAGGTTTTCGTACCTTGTTGCTTCTCCATCCCTGTCACCAATTTCTGTATTGATAGCGAGCGCTTTTTCTTGATATTCTCGGGCCTTGTCATATTGACCGAGTGATTGGAACAAAGTTCCTAGGTTTCCGTAGCTTGTTGCTTGTCCATATCTGTCACCAATTTCTATTGTGATAGCGAGTGCTTTCTCTTGATATTCTCGGGCCTTGTCATATTGACCTAGTAATTGGAAGGAAGCTCCTAGGTTTCCGTAGCTTCTTGCTTCTCCTTCCCTGTCACCAATTTCTATTTTGATAGCGAGTGCTTTCTCATGACATTCTCGGGCCTTGTCATATTGACTATACGATTGCAACATTACTCCGAGCTTTGCATAACATAGTGCCTGGCCATGTATGTTTCCCATCGTTTTCATTATTTTGGTTGCTGATTCGTAAAATTTCCAGGACTCCATTACTTTATTTTGTACCTGAAGTATTTCTGCCAGTTTTAAATGTAGCCATCCTTTTTCAGCGGTGTCATTAAAGTCCAAGTATAGGAGGAGTTCCTTGATGTATTTTTCTGTACTTGTGTAATCCTTTATATAAAGGTAAGCACGGATTATTTTCCTGTAGATGGCTCGGAACGTAATGTTTGCCAATGAACTATCGATAGCCTGCGCCTGACTGTGTAATATAATCAAACATTCCTTGTATACCTTGATGGCCTGCAACACGCGACCAGTTTTGCGAAGGAACTCTGCGACCACTACAGCTATGTAGATAGCTGATTCAGCTTCTTTTATGCTGTCCATCTTTACCCTGTTTCTTCTCAGTTTGGAAAAAAAGAAGAAATTAGTGAAAACTTAAACACGGATTGTTTGTAGAAAATCTTTTCAAATTTCAATTTTTATCTTCCTCTCCCCGCCTTGTAATCTTTTTGCATTCACGCGCGGCGCACGTGATTTCACAATTAGCAAATCACGTCAAAGAACTCTAACCTTGACACTGGACAACTGACGTGGACATTTTTCGTGTAATTTTGTTGCTTGTCTTAACGGAGTTGAGTTAATTGTTTTTGAGCTTTCGTTCTCTTACCCTTTGTTATGACTTTTAAGAAGTTTCGGAGTTTTTATCTTAGCCAAATGTTGTGGTTCATCTGACAAGTTTAATACATATTTTCTACGGAGTTTGGACTATAGCTTCTCTTTTCGCAGATGGATTTTTATCACATCGTCCATCAAAGAGGAACACGCCTTTGCCGTCTGTTCTACTGGGGTGTTCGTTACACTGTCGCGCGAATCACGCAGATCAGAGATCAACTGGGAAATTCAACTACCTATCAGAATACAACAAGTTTCATTTGATCTGCTGATTCATATTTAGTTTACAGTAATTCAATTCAATTATGTAAGAAGGAGCAATGCTCTCAACAATTGCGATTTATTGGGCTCTCAAGGGAGCTCGTGTTACATCATACTGCTTACTGCTAATTCTAAACTGCCCAGCCCATATCTTAATAATAATCGCATTTCCTTGCAACAAGTTAGCGTTTCTAGAAATTTAATCAGTAAGTAGGTTTTCTTTGATCTTTTTCCTAACTATATATTATGACTCACAGGTTTTGCATGAGTTCGGAGAATGGCTACCTCTGTGTAAAGGTTCTGCACTCTATGGAGTGTTTATTATAATTGTCCGTACATAATCGATATGCACTTCATTTGATGATCTTGGATTTTGATTGCGTAAATCCTTGTAAAAGACGCATTATTTGTCGATGTTTTTTTTCAAAGAGGGGGGTGACAGTTAGATTTCTATATGCTGCTAATGTTGTTATTCCTACGATAATTTTCTTTTGAAGCTTTCATAACGATACTATTGATGTTTGAATTTCTAAAACAGTCAGCATTGATGCAAATTACCTTTTGAAGTTAGAAACGTTCCTTATTCATTTTGATGAAGGTAAAGGGACTTGTATGAGATCTTTCAGTCGAAGGAGGTCAGCTTTTTCCTGGAAAAAAGAAGAAAAAAATCCATGGTGAAATGTTAGAATAGAAATTGGCGACAGGGATGGAGAAGCAACAAGCTACGGAAACCGTAAGAACTTTATTCCATTCACTCGGTCAATATGACAAGGCCCGAGAATATTAGGAGAAATAGAATTTTTAACTTTTGATAATTCGTGTGATCGCTCGGTGCACTACTTTTCAAGTTTAAATCGTTTGCCCGAATAAAGAGAATATGTAAACTCAAATAGATGACCGATGTTGTACATTGTTACGAAAATTCCCTTTCCCTCCCCTCCCTAAAAGAGGTATTATTTCTCACTTACAGAAAGCGAAATCCTCTCGATCGTGACATCACGTGATTGTTACAATATTTCCGTCTTATTTAGATGAACACCCTTAAGAGATAAACGAAGACAGCAATGTGTTGTCTATTAAGGGTACAACACTTTTCAACCCAGCCGTTCCTCTTATTTACCAACTTTGTCTTCGATGACTCAAATTACACTAACTGGAAAATGAACAGCTTATGAAGAGACAGACATCGAACACAAATAGCTTACCGTTTCAAGACAGAAGCTCCAATTCAGCAATGTAACAAGTCTTGTAATTTTGAGTAAATCAAACGGTTCAGTGTATACGCAGACCGGATGTTACCTGCAACCAAAGTGAATTGTTTCATTTTTGCATGCTCACATCCGTCATCGGTAAAAAAGTTTGATGTACAAAACTGAAATATATTTTCATCAGATGGCACCGCTTCAAAAGTAGGATAACAATTATCCGTCTCTCCTCGTCTTTCCTTCATTGGAAGAAACAAAATGAATTTCATTTAAGCTTCTGTAACGGAAAATCGGAATTAATATTTTTCACATAACGCTTGGCTGCTCGAGGCTGGAGTGTTAGTAGATAGCCCTTCGGCTAACTCGGAGGATGTCGGAATTTAATCTTCAGAGAAAATAGCTTGAAAGAAATCTTTATATCCAGTGTCGGTTAAAATACCTGTTAATTCGTCGAATGTAGTCAATGTTTGGTGGGTCTAGGTGGGGAACGTTAAACCGACTTTGCTGCTTATTAATTTCTTTCAATTTCTATCGCACATATCAGAATTATCTTCCGCCAAGTCATTTATCATATCATTCATAACTGAACGAGGTTTGAAGCAGTTCTTAAAACCGATGCTCCAAGCCAAAATGTTTTTCTTAGTCTATGTCAAGGCAAATTAATGGAAGTGAATTAGTTGTTTTCGTAGACAGTACTTACCACAACCTGTAGCCTTGAGTGCCCTGCTAAGGAAATAATTTTAGCCATCTCTTTTCGTCGTTTGAGTTTTTGCAACATACGTCATACGTCAGTCATATCAGGCAGCCAATAAAATGTGGTTGTCTATTTCTGTTCGACTGTCGGTTCCGTAGTCATTCTCTTCCTTAGGCCCGCTGAGCGGCCAAACGTAAGCGCCAGTAGGAAAGGTCCTTTAAGTATTATCAATTACCTATTAATTTTGTCCGCTTGTCGTTGGCCGATTTACGTAGGATTTCTATTACACTAAGTGCAGGACAATCTTTTATTTGTGGAGCGTTATTCTAATGTATGCACCAACAACTGGAGAAGAAGCAAGGAGGTAAATGAATTTATTCGCTCTCATGTTAATTGTCCCGCAGTAATTCGTTAAGGAGGTAAGCTTTCTCGTCTCTTCTCCCATAGGCCGTCTCTCAGCCTCCAGGACCTTTTTATGTAAGCGGAGACAAGTCTGGAGCGAGCTGGAGGAAGCACGTTAGGGTGCCGAGCCTCAGATCGATGCTTTTGGACGATTCTTTCATATTTCTAATGGGATTGCTAGGTTTTCATGACAAGGGAATTTATAGGTATTCAATAGTTTTTCACGTAGATATTTGTGTTTTTAGCTCTTTGAACCCTGGGAGTGACCAACATCTAGTTTCTCCTTATAATAATAATACTGATGAGTCATTCATTAAGATAATGAGAACAAGGCAAATGATCACCATCTTAAGAACCTTTGATTGTTAAACAAATTCTCCTTGTCAGTACCAGAAGAATTGTACAGAGAAAAGTATGGAGAATATAGATACTGATGTTAGGGTGTAAAGAGGTTTTAAGTTTCAGATAATGCAAAATGATCAAATTCCTTCTGGCATTAATAACAAATCAGAAAGCACATCTCGCACACCAGTATTTTCAATGAGGGACCCTTTGTTTTGGCAAAAACCAGCTCTTTCTGTTTGAAAAGACTTGGATTGGAAAGGGTCCGGAGACTGAAGAAGTTGTTCTAACTAACAAGTTATGTGTGCAAGAAAGGAAGCAGAGATGATTGGAACACTTCTTGGCGTAAGGCCTTTGATAGGAGAGTCTGCTACAAAGCATTCTGTACTCCAATCGAAGTCAGTGAGCCTGATACACATTGCTGCCCATGGTGATGCCGAAAGAGGGGAGATTGCTCTTTGAAATGTGGAAATTGCGACTAGACAAGCTCGGAAGTTGCTATTGTAATGATTACCAAGAGTGCGTAATTGGGCACAGCATCATGAAAAGCTACAAAGATCACCGTGTCCTGGCGCTCAATGATTTTCAAGACAAGGACTATGAGGATGTAATGAAACGACCTACCTTTTGTCTATAGGAAGATCACAACAAAGAAGAGCTGAAGTACTTTTGCAAGACCTGCGAAATACCAGTTTGTCAAATTTGTGTCACATTGGACCACAGTGGCCATATTATGAAATTAGTCAAGGACTGAAGAGGCAGAAATACAGAAGAGTGAGATGAAGTCGTTGGTTGAAAAAGAGAGATGCAATTTGCAAGCGAAGATGAAAACCGCCAATCGACTTGATCTTGATAAAGAGTTCGCCAAACTGATGCAGCAAGGCATTTCATAACAATGGGAATATTTCGTCGCAGACAAGAGAGAGTCTTGAGAGTCAAGAGAGTCTTGTTTCCTCTTAGAGTATAGAAACCCTGACGTGACAATTCAGGATGTAAATAAACGCACATTGTAAAACGATGATTGGAATCGCCGTGATGGGGGAACCATTTTGGCAAATACGTTCTTGAAACGAACGAACAGTTTACGAGCACGTAGCGTTGGCGCAATCGTTTTAAGCATGGTCACATGACTATAGCGTGTTGAGGATCCTTTGTGTTACCAAGCAACCTCTTCGACGAACGTTGATAGATAAGGTTCAGCCTGTGACAATGATCTTATCACCTGGAAGTTTCATCTCCCTGATGTTGAGTGGGTGTCCTGTGCCACTGTGCTTGATTAAGGTGTACGTTGTGTTGGAGTTCACTGCAATGACACCAGTGTCATCTTAGGTCCGCTATCTGAAAAGATGAACTCTTTTGCCGCCTTGTTAAAACTGTACACGTTGTCTTTAGCGTCGCCTCAAGGAATTTACCGTACTATTCATAACTGGTAAATTTCCCGGACAGAAGCCAATTTTTAATTGCTTCCCTCAGAAAAAAAAAAACCTGTATACTCCTCATTTATTTCCAAAAATCCCAAATGATGCGGCCTCTCATGCTTATCTTTCGGTGCCTGTCTTTGCTCCCTTTGTGCGGTGTGTGTGTCATGGACATGGTTCATTGTAAGTAAAGAAACACACATCTACTGTCATTAATTAATTACTCTAAATTATTTTTCAGCATAAATTACGCAAATAATTATTGAACCATGAACATGTATTGGCGTGTGCACACC